>NIVC01002299.1:157500-185705 GCA_002269645.1 Macrostomum lignano
GTTTGTGAGGTTCCATAGTTCGTGAAGATTCTATAGTTTGTGAAGATTCTATAATTTGTGAGGATTCTACAGTTTGTGAAGATTCTATAGTTTGTGAAGATTCTATAGTTTGTGAAGATTCTATAGTTTGTGAAGATTCTATAGTTTGTGAAGATTCTATAGTTTGTGAAGATTCTATAGTTTGTGAAGATTCTATAGTTTGTGACGATTCTATAGTTCGTGACGATTCTACAGTTTGTGAAGATTCTACAGTTCGTGAAGATTCTACAGTTCGTGAAGATTCTACGGCTCGTGAAGATTCTATAGTTTGTGAAGATTCTACAGTTCGTGAAGATTCTACGGCTCGTGAAGATTCTATAGTTTGTGAAGATTCTACAGTTCGTGAAGATTCTACGGCTCGTGATGATTCTATAGTTTGTGAAGATTCTACAGTTGGTGAAGATTCTACAGTTCGTGAAGGGTTGCTTTCACAAGCTCGAAATTTCACAACCTCGAAAATTTTAGCAGCTTATGAAGTCGCCTATTCTACAAAGATTCTACAGTTTGTGAAGATTATATAGTTTGTGAGGTTCCATAGTTCGTGAAGATTCTATAGTTTGTGAAGATTCTACAGTTTGTGAGGATTCTACAGTTTGTGAGGATTCTATAGTTTGTGAGGATTCTATAGTTTGTGAAGATTCTATAGTTTGTGAGGATTCTATAGTTCGTGAAGATTCTACAGTTTGTGAGGATTCTATAGTTCGTGAAGATTCTATAGTTTGTCAAGATTCTATATTAGTTTCAAATTTCAAGTTCCATGATCTATAAACACAAGATTTTCCAAGTTCCATGATCTATAAACACAAGATTCTCCAAGTTCCATGATTTATAAACACAAGATTCTCCAAGTTCCATGATTTATAAACACAAGATTCTCCAAGTTCCATGATTTATAAACACAATATTCTCCAAGTTCCATGATTTATAAACACAATATTCTCCAAGTTCCATGATCTATAAACACAATATTCTCCAAGTTCCATGATTTATAAACACAATATTCTCCAAGTTCCATGATTTATAAACACAATATTCTCCAAGTTCCATGATCTATAAACACACAAAATTCTTGGCTCTTAAAAACCGCATTTTACAAAGCTCTGTACCTGCTCAGCAAGTGTGATACTCTGGGTCCCGAATCGTTCCAATAGAAGAGCAATTGTGAATGGATCTTGGGAGAACAATTAGTTCTTTCCTTCCAGCAGAGGAAACGGTTCATCAACTCCCTGAAGAACGCCAATACCGAAGGCAAATAACTATGCGTAATGAAGAGGGCAGATCTTCGCTCAACCGGGCAAAAAGAAAGGAGTTGCTGCTTAAGAAATAAAGGTCAGGCTATGAACTAGCAAACAAAGGAGCAGTGAAAAAGCCAGCAATATCCTGCGGCGGTTGCGGTCTAGCAAGCAGGCTAAACTACCTGCCTACCAGTCTGTTGACGCAGTGGCAAGCCATAAGTGAAAACACTTACATGTGAACTGGCAAAGTTCAGCTCAGCCCAACTCCCAAATAATGACACGCTTTCCCTAGAGTCGGGAGAGGGGGTTGAGGATCTGTCAGCTTCAATTCCGTGCTCATGCTCAGCCACATTAATTTGGGACTCGTGAACAAAAATTGTTGTTGACCCGCGGCCTGTGCTATTTCAACAACCTCCGGGGTGCAGAGTGTGTGCACACGCCTGCCGAAGAGTCTGATGAGAGCTGTACACCCAGTGACAGTGGAATGGGCCGGACTGCTTGCCTCGGGGTGCCTTTCAAAAGCTCGAAATTTCAAAAAGTCGAAAACTCTATATATTCTAACAAGAACCATGCAGTAGTTTTTGACGTTGTGAAATTTCGAGTTTGTGAAACCCGGTATTTGGCCATTGTCACCATCGGAACATCCATAATTACGAGTAGAGATTACTGCATCTAACAGACACCATGAGTCACAGGTTATAGAGAAATTTCTTATAGCTTTCTGTCCCCGATTGAACCAAATCTAATAATGCTGCTCACCTGGAGAAGGCCAAGCCGCACACCGGGCAGCCGTAGGGCCGGCGGCCACTGTGCAATCGGGCGTGCCGGCTGAGCATGTCACCACGGGTGAACGAGCGGCCGCACACGCTGCACACGTACTGGCTGTTGCCGCCGCAACCACTGCGCTGAGGCTCTTCTACAGGAGGGAACACGAACCGGCATTCGATTGTCACAGGAACCTGCTGCTGCTGCTGCGGCTGCGGCTGCTGCAACAGCAACAGCTGCAAAGGCGTCAGCGGAGCGCCCTGACTGCCAGCGCTTGTCGAATAGTTCTGCGGCGAAACCAGCGGCGGCGGCGACTGGGACGAAGACGAGGACGACTGCCGGCGAGTAGATTCGGTCTCGGCGTTTTCAGAGGCAGCCAGCGCCAAGTCGGACAGGTACCGATCGCGCAGGTACTTCTTGAACCCGGCTCTACAGGCCGCTTTGCTCTGCTTGCATTGCTGCTGCATCTGCACAGGTTTGCTCTAGGGAATCTGCTGCACAGGCTTTAGGCGGGCTTTTCTAAGCAGCCTGCTTGCAAATTGGCATTGCAACTTATACAGATATACTTCAGAAACTGAATCCTGACTGGTCTTCACAACTGCGCCAGCCTGCAACCAGTTGAACAGCCGGCCAAGCTGATTGGCTGTCGCAGACTCGCAACGCGTATTCATTGGCTTGAGAAGATCTTCTGTAGAACTGACGCGCTGTCTATGGGCGCAATAGTGGCTACTATAAGTAGGCGTAGCGAGAATTTTGGCCTTTGTCATGCATGATTTTTTGTTATTTAAAGCATAGACGTTTTGATAACCTACCTCAGCCAAGATCATAAAAATCAACTCAACCCATGCGAACCACAGCTCAAATTCCTGTGGTCTTTAGCACCAAAAAGATCGCAAGGTTTGTGACCAATCTGAAATCCAGTGTGCCTTGACCTCGAAATTTAATTGTTCTGATGACCAGAGCATTTCCAACATAGAAAAGACCAAACGACACATGTTAGCGAAGTTAGAGAACACTGGCTAAAAACTCTGCCATTAATGAACATCTGCTACCTGCAAGAGCTGCTGTGATGCTGAACCACACGAAATGATTTACTATAGAATTTTGTAAGAACGATAAAAAACTTACTTATTAGCGACTATGTACATTAAAGCTCAACAACCTACTCTAAACAACCAGCTCGCCATGGGGGTGCTATGCTAGCCATCAACTTCAACTTTTTAGCACACTTAAAGACTGGACTAATTTGATATGTACCACGCCTTTCCAGCCAAACTTGTGTACCCAGTTTTGTACTTAAATTTTATTCCTTTGTCAACTGTCACAATTTCTCAAATCAATATATATGAACAATTTCAAATTTCATTGATTAAATTTAATTTTTTAATTTCAATTTTAAAAGGTGGATTTCACAGACTTTTCTTAATAATGTTCACTTACAAAATAATATATAATATAGTGGGAAACCTTCAAGTAAGAAGCTTATAAATATTTTTTATCACTCCCAAGGGTCTTTTGTCTGAGCAAACTAATAGTTTGATCTAGTATATAGAGGGGGATTGTCCTTTGTTTGGATTGACTAATTCAATTTATTAAATGGGAATAGTTTGGTTATCATATGAGATTTTCTATTATAAATGTAACAAATCAGAGTTTACTTAGGAGAAAGAATAACAAGTATCAAAAGGTAGGCAAATGAGAATGAGCATCTTGTTTGATTTAACAAAGGTTTCATGGGAAATATTTCCTTTGTACCTTGCTGCTCCCTATTTGCAAAGACTAGGTCCTAAGATCATATTTTAGCTTTTGCTAAAGCTATTGGTGCAGTATTTTAATTTGTTATGATATTTAAATTTAAATATAATCTTTAGGTTCAAAAAAGATAATTTAAATAGCATAAAATATAAGTAAAATATAATAAAGATTTTAATTGGCATGTTCTACTTGTTTTGGCTAGGCCTACAATTTGCACCTATAAACTATAATTTGCAACTATATGGACTTTATATTAGTCTTGATCTCCTAGGCTTTGCTATTCTTATATTCTTACAAATATAGTCAACCAATATACTGCAAATTGCCAAATGCCAAACTGAGTCTAATTAGAAGACTAAAATATTTGTCAATATCAAAAAGTTTATGAAATTGCTATTCAAAATATGATAGGTAGACCTAAGAAAAGTTTTTTTTATTTGCATCTTAATTTATTTGCTACTGAGACATTTATATTAGTATGAGTATATACAATTAGATATTAATTTTCAATATAGTTCTATTTATGAACTGAAGTTCATTTGTATCAAAATTTATAGCCACTACCAAGCTTAAGATATTATTATATGACCTGATTGGTTATTGGTTAAACATTTTTTATTATATTTACAAAATTGGTTGGCAATTTTTAGAACCAAATAACTTGTGTCAAAAGTATATGCAAATTGTCAAATCTATATTATAGCTTGTCAAAACTAGTTGAAAACCAAAGCTGTCATAATCAAAAAGTTTTAGAATTATATGCCAGAAAATTTAGTTGCAAGTAGTTTAAAACTGAAAATGAAAAGGGTATAATTATATATTGTCTTATTTAGACCAATTCAAATAGGAATTTTTTGCTTTTTGATTATAGTATAGAACAGTGGTTCTCAACTTGTGGGTTGTGACCCCTAATGGGGTCATGTGACCATTTTCTGGGGGTCATAGCACTAACAAATTTGTGAGTATCATGAGTATATAATACTTAATGATCCATTATATTGATTATAAGGATGCCAGTCATTTTGTCTATTGATAGTTTGTCTGCTGAGCAAATGAAAAGTTTTCTCTTTCTAAAACTGTTTGTCTGCTGGGAAATGGGGTGGGGCCGGGGGATGTGGAGTGGGGTGGGGAGCTGCCCAACCCACAACCTCTTCATTAGCATTGTTAAACTGTTGTAGGGATGGTTGGTTTCTTCAAAATGAATCTCTTCAAAATATGTCATCTGTGCATAGAAATGCAAGTTCATTGTTCATCAAATGCAAGGATCATTACACACAAGCCTTTAGAGTAACTTTTTCAATTTTGGCCTATAGCTGATATGATTGAAAGTCATAAATATAGGCTAAATAACTGACTGGCTTGTATTATGATAAAAATCTATTTAAAACAGCTCACCTAAGGCTCAAAAGTCACATAGCTTGTATTGTTATCTTTTGCTGTAATCTTTTTCAGTTGTCTTTATCTTTTTCAGCTGTCTGGCGTGGACAGCTGCAGGTGGATCCGCAGCAGCACTGGCGTGGAGTGCTAGTAGATTGGCGGTGGCTATTGGCACCTACCAAGTTTGGTACCATGTATTTCATTTTGACAATTTTTTCACTGACATACATGTATATATACATATGCCTTTTCTTAAAAAGGGATTAAAAATGATAATGTGATCAATTTTACTTTGCTTACCTTTTCCCATTTACAGCAGGAGCAAATCCAGTTAAATGAAGCATTGTCTTCTAGAATCTGACAATAGGCTACTCCTTTTGGCTTATGCCTGAACTACATATTTGGTGCTGCCATTGACTGCACTTATCACATTGCAAAGCTTGCTGTCGAGTGCTCACACACTTTCTACGAAAACACAGATGTCTTGCATCCAAGAAATTTTGAATGAAAATAACTATTTGCCAATTTTTTATCTTTATCAAATTTTTAATAGCTTCTATTCCACTGTTATTAGTTAAGCTTTCTTATTTTAGGTATATATTGTAAAATAGTTTGTTAAAATGATGAAAGACCCCTATTTATGCAGCACTTTATAACAATGTTAACAGACAGAGAAGTTGTCCAGACAGAGGCAGCTCCCCAGTCCTCAAGCTTCCCAGTCCCTACCCTACTCCTCATCCGCAGCCCATTTCCAAGTAGACGAATAGTTTTAGAAGGAAAGAGCATTTTGTCTACTCACCAGACGAATGAACTAGAAACTGATTATAAAAGGGGTCGCAAACATAAAAAAATGATGCAAGTGAATAAATTAGGGTCACCTAAAAAACGTGGAGAACTGCTAGTATATAATAAAACAAGCTGTTGAAACCCGCGGATTTTGAACCCGGGGAATTCCAATCCCTGGAACTATTTTTGCATGTATTCTGAAATCTAAGGTCATAAACAAACAAAAACTTGTTAATAGTTCGTAGGATAGAGGTAGACATAAAATGGAGCGCATTCGTGTAAAATTAGGGTCTGAGACATTGTTGGCTGGGGTACTGCGCAGAATGTCAGGCAATGTCTGTCTGACTCTAAAACATATATTGCTAAACTCTGGTCTCTCCCTGACTCTCCCTACGTCCCTTGGATCTTTTAAAATTTCTATCGTCTCTTTGTTTCCTCTCATCTCTCTCGTCCCTCATCTCTCCTCTCTCCTCTCTCCCCTCTTCTCTCGTATCTTCCCTCATCTCTCTTCTCTTTCATCTCTCTTATCTCATCTCTTGTCTCTTCTTTTCTCTCTCCTCTCCTCTCTCCTCTCTCCCCCTCTCCTCTCTCCTCTCACCCCCTCTTCTCTCTTATCTTCCTTCTCCTTTCTATTCTTTTCTCTCTTCTCTTAACTCTCTCCTCTACTCTCTCATCTCTCCCCTCTTCTCTCGTCTCTTCCCACACCTCTTTTCTCTCTCGTCTTTGCTCTCTCATCTTTCCTTTCTCTTCTTTTATCTTTTCTCTCTTATCTCTTCTCATTTCTCTCTGCTCCCCCCTCTCTCTCTCTCTCTCTCTCTCTCTCTTTCTCTCTCTCTTTCTCTCTCTCTCTCTCTCTCTCTCTCTCTCTCTCTCTCTCTCTCTCTCTCTCTCTCTCTCTCTCTCTCTCTGTTATCTCTCCTCCTCTCTCTACTCTCTCCCCTCTCCATTCTCCTCTTTCCTCTCCTCTCTCCTCTCATCTCTGTAACCTCTCCTCTGTTCTTTCTACTCTCTCATCTTTTATCTGTTCACTCTCGTCTCTGCTCTCTCACCCCCTCTTTAATCTGGCATCTCTATCTTATATGTTCTCTCACCTCTCTCCTCTGTACTCTTTTCTTCCCCCTCTTTTGACTCCTCACTTTCCTTTCTCCTTTCTTCTTTTCTCTTCTCTTCCCTTTTCTATACTCTGTCTCCCTCTCTTCTCTCACTCCACTCTCCTCTCTCCGTTATCTCTCATCTCTCATTTCTCATCTCTCCTTCCACATCTCTCATCTCTACAACCTTAGAGATGTAGAGATGTATCTTTATCTCTTCTCTCTTCCCTTTACTCTCTCATCTCTTCTTTCACCTGTTTCCTCTCTGCTCTCCTCTCTGCTGTCTCCTCTCTCCTCTCATCTGCAGCTCTCTGCTCTCTCCTGGCCCATCTCTCTTTCTCCTCTAATCTCTCCCCTGTTTCCTCTCCTCTCTCGTCCTTTCTCCTCTTTCCCCTGTCCTCTCGGTTCTCTCCCCTCTCCTCCTCTCTCCTCACTCACTTCTCTCTCCCTTGTCTCACCTCTCATCTCTTATTTCTATCCTTTTTTCTCTCCACTCTCCCATCTCTCGTCTGTTCACTCTCGTCTCTGGTCTCTCATCTCCCCTCTCTCATCTGCCATCTTTACTCTCTTATACTCGTATGTTTTCTCACCTCTCTCATCTGTACTCTTCTCTTCCCCTCTTTTGACTCCTCTTTTTCCTTTCTCCTTTTTCCCTTCTCTTCTCTTCCCTCTTCTATTATCTCCCTCTCTTGTCTTCTCTCTTCTCTCTTCACTCTCCTCTCTCCTCTCATATTTCGCGTTCACTCTCATCTTTGCTCTCTACCCCCTCTCTCTTCTGTCATCTTTACTCTCCACTCTCCTGTGTACACTTCTCTTTTCCCTCTACTGAATCCTCTCTTCTTACTCCTCTTCTCTTCCCTCTTCTATACTCTCTCCCCTCTATTCTCTTCTCTTGTCTCTGCACTCTGCTCTCTTTTCCTTCATCTCTCATCTCTACTCTCTCATCTTTCCTTTCATCTCTCTCATCTCCACAATCTCATCTATTTCCTATCTCCTCTTCTTCCCTTTACTCTATCATCTCTCCTTTCTCCTCTCTTCTTTCTCATCTCTCTCTCTCTCTCTCTTTCTCTCTCTCTCTCTCTCTCTCTCTCTCTCTCATCTTTTATCTTCTCTCTTCTCACTCCTCTCTACCTCTCTCTCCCCTCCTATCTCCTCTCTGTTCTCTATTCTCTTCTCACTCTTCTCTACTCTCCTCTCTCATCGATCCTCTGTCTCATCTCTCCCCTCTTCTCTCTTCCTCTTCTCTCCTCTACTCTTTCCTCTCCCTCCTGTCTCCCCTCCTCCTCCCATATTCTCTGCTCTCTCCTCGTCCTCACCCCACTCGTCTCTCCTGTTATCTTAATATATTCTCTCTTACCCCCCTCTCGCCCCTCCTCCCTTTCTAATAGTCTATTCCTTTTCTTTTTCACTCTCATATGGCCCGCAGCCATGAGTTGGATTCTTTATCTGGCCTTTGAGTTAAAATCTACCGATCCCTGCTTCGAAAGCCAGTTTGTGGGACGGTACTATTATGGTTATCATTTCTCATGCTTTAATCACGTCACCTTTCTGGCCAATTAGCAGCCCTGAGAGGAATTTGTGTATCTCCAGCTCCACCACCACAGTCTGCACTCTGCAGCAGTCTAACAACCAAGGAAATACGCATTTCTTAGGAGTCATTTAAATTTTAAAGTTACCCTATGCGAAACTTAATGTTAAAAGCTTCATGGTGTAACTAATTTAGTAGGATTGCATTGTAATCAGTTATTCATTAATTTTTCGATATTTTTACAAACCATCCCACATCGCCTTGGTTTGCCATCCTTGTTTAACTGCTGCAGACTTGTCTATTCAGAGGACAGTGGTTTGAAATTGAATCTCTCGCTAAACTCTCTCCTCTCCACGCCTCTCCACTCGCGGGGGTACAGAGAAGGCTATTAAAAAGTTATTCCAAAACACTGTACATTCGCTATGTACATTGAGCCCTATCGCCTGATCCTTCGTCTGGGGGAATGAGTTGGATGAGCGGCAAACAACAGAAAAAGCAGACAAACTTCACATGCTTACAGTTTCTTTTTCGGTTGAGTTACAGAGTTGAAACTTTACATTTAGACAGAGAATGAGTCAATGAAGAATTGTGTGAAGTTTGAAGTCAATCGCTTTACGTGGAGCAAACTTATGGCAGCTGAAAGTTAGTCAATTTTGAAACCCTTTTACACATCTGGGCCCAGATCGGGAAAGAGAGGCAGGCGGGCGGAGGTTGGGGTGGTTGCTACGCTGAAAAAAACAGCCTAACTTTAAAAGTGCACAGCACCGCTCAGGATTAACTTTGAGACTCGAAATTTTACACGATTGTGTCAAAATAGTTGAAAATTGCCTGTGTCAAATTTGAAGAGAATCGGTAGAAGTGGAGCGGCGCTTTGGAGGATTTAGTGAAAAAATCGCGCATTTTGAGCAGTTTTTTGTACTTTTAGGTAGGAAGACTTGAGTCTAGGAAATTAAAAGGTAGCCTAAGACATTCTCCGTAGTGAGTTTAGGGTGGGTGTAAAGTTTGGTGTAATTTGGTTGAGCGGTTTGGGAGTCCATAGCGATCAAAATTGTCCACACACACACACACACAGAGTTTTGATTTTTATATGTAGAGATGAATAATTAGGCCTACTTTTTTTATTGCCCTTTATAATAAATATGTTATATATTATATATTTGACTATTGAAAACTAATATAAATAGTTTACCCAAAGCTACTACGCCTATGTTTATTTATATTAGCAAAAATAGTATACTTTACCTTAGGGATATTCTCAATCTTAATCTATTCATTCTTAATAATTATAGGGCCTATTTATATAACTATAGGCCCTTATTATCATTATTAATTAGTATGTAGATCTAGATCTATATGCTAATAAAGTCAAAGATCTAAAATCATTTGACTAAATTAAAAGTAGTCCCTTTGGCTTTGTTTATCTAACAGGCCTAGACAACAATACATATATATATATAAAATAGATCTAGGTCTATATATTAGACCATTTTTATTTTAGTAGGCTTAGCCTAACTAGTGGAATAACACCATATACATGGGCAAAAGCCAAAGTGAGATGGCTAGATAGGCCTAGGGTACGTGCATAGGCATCCCAAAAAAAGATTTATATATATATTAAAGTAGATCTAAGTCTATATATTTGGCCATTTTTATTTTAATAGGCTTAGCCTAACTAGTGGAATAACACCATAGACATGGGCAAAAGCCAAAGTGAGATGGCTAGATAGGCCTAGGGTGCGTGCATAGGCATCCCAAAAAAAGATTGGCAGTTGTTATTTGTCTGGTGACTGGACAAATAGCCTAGCGATGTGGTTATTTGTCCGATTCCTGGATCTTGACCATGCTTTCCTATTCATCCGGTTAATACCGGACAAATAGACATTTTGTTATTTGTCCAGTTAAATTGAAAATGCTAAAATATCTAGTTCATAAAAACTACAAGGATAAATATTCTTAGACTTTAAAGACTTCTTACTCGTATCTTGATTATTATATTGTGATACTAGTGTGTATCTTATACACCAAATGACCAAATTATGCCAAATTGAATACACTGTTTTGCTTACACTCTAGTATATAAGAAAATATTAATCAGTATACGAGAAAAGGTCTTAAAAATCTAGAATATTCATCACGAAACAAATAAGATACTTGTGTTAGCAATTTAACCGGACAAATAGCAAAAAGGCTATTTGTCCGGTCACTGGACAAATAACAACTGCCAAAAATATTTTATATAGTAGGCTTATACAGCATAGGCCTAGCCTGCTGCCTGCATAGGCACAAAGCACAACAGTATAATTAGGTCTATGTCATAGAAGCATATGGCCTGGGCTGGGGCTAACTGGCTAGGGCCTAATCAAATCATTGTACTTGTAGTTGTAGTTACACTACACAGTCAGTTAATACTTTTATAAGATCCTAGCCCTAGGTGACCCTAGGTCTGACAAAAATCAAATGAAAAAATGTCTTCTCTGCTAAAATTATAAATTTACAACACATTGCACAAAAAACACAACGTACAAGACTGAAGTTTGCTAGGGTCGTACGTACGACCGTCTAAGCCTACCTACCTATGTCTGTCAATTTCCATACCAAAAGCTAATCGATTGAATTTGTCAATAAGTCCAGAATTTGTTTCGAAATTGATTCTATTACAAAATATCATAGATGAATAAGATAAAAATAGGAAATAAGATAAGCCTTGTTGATGCTTCCTTTAAAGTAACATTTCAATATTAGTAGACAGAGTTTGAGGGGCACAAATTTTACCTCATTACTTTAAAGGGCAAACAAACAGCTGATAATAGTTTAATGCAGGGATTCCCCGAGCGATATTCAAGATCGAAATTCGGAAATAACAAAAATCTCTGCTTTAAAAGCACCAAACGCCATGATTTTTTACAGAAGAAACATCACCCACGAGATAAACCGACTTAAAAAAATTACGGCTACAGATTGAAAGGATTTTTTACAATTTGCCAAAAACTAGTGCTTCCCAATCTCCACAGTGTATTAGATTGATATTCGATTTAGAGTACTTCTGCTTGCTCTTTGTCGCTGAAAATTGACATGCAGGACTTCACCCAGACACTAATCGATTATCATAACTCAAACTGAACTCAAAACTTCATGCTCGAGAACTATTCGAGAAAAACTGATGTTCCTATCTCCACAGTGTATTATATTGATATTCGATTTCGAGTACTTCTGCTGGCTCTCTGTCGCTGAAAATTGACATGCAGGACTTCACCCAGACACTAATCGATTATCATAACTCAAACTGAACTCAAAGCTTCATGCTCGAGAACTATTCGAGAAAAACTGATGTTCCTTTTGTTGCAGGCTTAAACTCTCTCTAGAAATTATCCTACCGCAGGCACCGAGTTGTTGTAGGTGTCTTTACTATTATGGTATTCTTATTCCACTATGCCACCAAGTTGTCGCAGGGCTATACACTTCCTAATTTATAATTACGCTACGGAATCAAGTTGTTGTAAATTAAGATAGTTATTACTCCATAAAATTGCTTAGTCAATTGCTGCTTCTTAGAAAATATCAAGTCTAGAATTCTAATCTAAGGACTCCTTGAATCTATGCAAGTCGCCCTGGTAGCAGTGTCGAGCGGCAAACACTGGTCTACATGTAGTTATGAATCTCACTACTATTATTATTACTACTATTAATTCCCTATATTTAGTTGCGGGCTCCCTGGGAAGGAGTTGCCCGACTCGTCAACCGTCTATTTCTGGCTTCTCACAGCTTTCCTGGCCTCTTACGGCTTTTTCTGGCTTCTTACAGTTTTTCTTGGCCTCTTACGGCTTTTCTGGCTTCTCACAGCTTTCTTGGCCTCTTACGCCTTTCTGGCCTCTTAGAGCTTTCTCTCCTGTCTTGCTTTCCAGTGACTAAGACAACACGTTTTGCTTTTCTTGACCGAATCGAGGAAACGGCGGGCGAAGGGGAAATTGCCCGCAATCGCTTGTATTTATAGTCTCAAAAAAGGGGGAGGTGGGGTGCGCGGGTCGTGAATAAACAAATTTCTTTATAGCGGTTTAACAAAATAATTTTCCCGAATAAAACAAACCCATTAAAACAAAGATTTCGTTCTAACATAAATGCGTTGTTAAGCGTAGTTTGGCGGAAATTTAAAATCATGGTTACGTGAATATTAAACACATCGGGCCTGCCTCACTTTTCTACAGTATATAGTGTTTCAACATTTTATATTGAGTTGAAAGTTTTTTTGCACTGAATAAATTATAATTTAGATGAAACTCAATTAGCTCTTTAGTCTTACTCCTTTAATTAAATAATAATTTAATCATTAGATTAAAACAGCGGACGGAACACTCGCCGATTGTGGAAAAAAGTTTAAAAGGCATGTTACAGCATAGCACGCGCATTTTCATGCAAAAATGAAGCAAAACAAGCAGTTTTTGTTCCTTTCTGCTGTTAAATGCATTCTATGGGTCACATTGTAGACCAAATGCATTTGTCTCAAGAATTGCTGTCTTCATAATTTTATCCTGCTTGTCGAAGTAAGACATCATCCGAAAGGAATGTCTTATTGTCTAGTAAAAGAGAACGAAGAAATTGACTACTCAGATTCAGCATGACAGTAGACGCCCAGTGGCAAAGCCGAGCTCGGCCCGAGCTCGGTCCGCCGAGATCGGGCCGAGCTCGGCGGGTTGACGGCGGTTCTAGCTCGGGCCGAGGTCGGCTGACCGCGGTAATGCCGAGTAGCTTTGCACTATACTTTCTATTTAGCTTATTATAAAGCTTATATTGCTTCTTACAGATTGACTACATGTAGGTGGTGCCACTTTCACTTTCTATAGACTTGTACTGTACATGTAAAATTCGGTATTACATGAAAAAGAAAAGGTGAATGGGAAAACGACACGACACGAATTGAAACCATCGAGTTAAAGATCCCATGTCATTTCTAGCATGTTAGTGCATTGCAGTGGTAATGTATATGAGCCTAGTTACGCTCGTATGGTGAGCCTCTAGTATAACTAGTTTAATTGATTTCCCCTCGAAATTAGATACATATCCACCAGACTCAGTTCTCTGACCCAACAACTATACAACCAACAACCATGTCCATTGTCCAGGATTAAATGATTGTGAAATAAGACAACGATTTAGAACTTAAAATAATTGAATTAAAAGAACACCGCAACAGTAAATCCATCACAAGCACACTAGTGTATTATTAAATGCTAATAATGATACAAGATTAACTTTTCAACCAATAAGCAAGAAAACAAAGAGAAAAAGTAGCTAAACAGCTGAAAACAGAGGTTGAGTTAAGGGTTGCGATACGGATTTGGTTGAGCATTTATTAACATTATAAACTGTAAAGACTTCACTTTAGATTGTAGAACGAGACGCTTGATACGAGGAAAGCGACTGCAATTTATATTGTAAATATTGAGCACGATACATTGGGTGTAAGAGGCTTAAGGGTGGAGAGCAAGAGCGGCCAGAATGCAGAGCGCACATAAGAATGTACAGCGAAATATCGCAGAAGGGAGCACGCAGCGAAACTGGTAAAACACCACCTCAAAACACGGAGTAAAAAAAGCTAACAAAACAAACAATTTGCTCAGCCAAGTCACCACACTCCTCCCACAAAGATTAAGCGTTGGATAAAAACGGGAATAAAAGACGCAAATCAGTTCACAGTCCATAGAGGAACAGTCCATAGTCACTGGTAGCGCAGCCGGTCAGGTTAAGCTCTTGCCCTGGTCGAACGTCAAAGTGGCGCCGCAGAGCTCAACTCTGGCGCCTGGCCAGGCGTCTCCGCAGGGGCCTCTGGTTGATCGTCAGGCACCTCGGCAGCATAGCGGTTGCTCAACTCTGGAAGGCGCCGCAAGCACTTGATTGATGTGCCGATGGACCTCTCGACCATCGTCAAACTGGCAAGAGACACAGCCCTGGAGCAGTCGGTCAGAACAGCAGGCTTCCAGCTGCCATCAGCAGCAAAGTCCCTCGCAACGACTGCATTGCCCATCTCAATGCAGTGGTCATGGGCATGGGTGTTGTGCTGCTGCTTCTGCATCGCTTGTGGGGAGGCTTAGAATCTCACTCCATTTTCTTAGAGTGTTGTATCTAGAACATCAAGGGGGTTAGAAATGAAGCCATATGATGAAAAAGTAAAAAAAAACTGGAGTCAAATCATAAATGGAAAAACACAAAAATGATACCCAAATCTGGCCTGTAGAACAAAACTGATGCCAAATGTGGCATAGGGCCCTAGTATATAAAAATAGCATCAAGATCTAGTCTATAGTGCAAAAATAAAGTAAAAACCTATTATAGTAATATAAGTATACCATAGTTATACTAAAAAGTCATTAGAAAAATAATATAGTATAATATGAATACTGTGAATCAATTCAAAAAAGTAAAAAAATGGCATATTTAGCAAATTACATTAAATTGCCTGCCATAAAATGTACAATTGGCATTATATCCTGGCCTATAGTACATAAACAATGCCTTAAATTAACTGATTGTATGTAATTCATGATGGCATTGCCATAGACAAATGAACAAATAAGAAGCTTAAATATAAGAAGGATAAAAATATCATAGGAGCTTAAAAACCTGGCTTTATTTAGGCCATTTTAGATTTCAAATCACAGGATTTATGACCTAAGCTAGATATCATTCCTACAGTTAAGTTATGGTAACTCCTATTGCAATCCTATACTTTTCAACATTTTATCATGAAAATATGCTTTTTTTGTAGAAATTTATTCACTTTTAACTCCTAGATAACTATTTGATGGCCATTCTGAAAATAGCTGGTGAATTGCCATCGTAATATGTCTTATTATTATTTATGAAAACATATTTCATACGCCTATTCATAAATTGTAAGCAAATCTCCATTAAACCCAAAAAGAAGCAAGTTTACATTGCATTACAGTGTAGTTAACTTCAACTAGCTATAGTTCAATTAGTTTTGGCTTAACTGTAAGACTAAGTATGTCTCCTGAATTTTTGCTGAAACATCTAAATGCTTCCAAAGAACGTGTAATAAAAATAATAGAAGCTAAATGAATTGCCACGTTAAAAAGAGCCAGACACTGTTTACAATTGACCATGATACGTCGACTACATGGGAGCAATATATTCAAATGAATGGCAAAAAAATGAGCAATAATTGCGCCTTAAGTAAATTCTGAAGCAGTTTATTCTTTATTTTTATTTTTACTAACGAAGCTATGTTCTTTTATTTGGTAAATTACTCATTATTATAATTGTTAAAATCCAGTACTTCGAATTTTCCGTACCTATAACGCTTGCACTTCATGGTCGTCTCGAAGGAAAATAAATCCATAAAAGTCAAATCGCCTACTAAACGAGGAAACTAATTCAGTAAAAACAGAATTAGTATGTATAAAAAGCACATTGCACTACTTTGGTGGATCAAAAGTGCTGTATGATTGCGTTGTTTTTGTTTATTGCAAAAGAGTCACTTTTTCAGTGTAAATTATTCATCTATATTTATGCGGTGTTCTTTTTTAATCATATCGAATTGATTATCGTAGGTAAATTCTGCTTAATTGATAAACACTTTTAATCGGTTAACGGCGCGGCACCCCGAGGTTCTCCCGAGTTCGGGCCGACGTCGGCTGGCCGACTTTAGCATGGCCGATCGAATGCCGAGTGGCCGACGTCGGCCCGAGCTCGGACCGAGCTCGGCTTTGCCACTGGGCGTAGACCGGCTGATATACTAAAAACTTTACTAAAAGCTAAAACTTTCTGCACAAATTCTACAGGTTCCAGCTACAGAGCGGGCACCAGGAATGAGCTCTTATAATACTAAAGTAAAGTCAGTTTTTGTTTAATACAAAATCAAGCTAGGATTTTTTGATATGACTATTTTACGCCCGATTCTTATCACCGGATCTCCTAGACCAAGGACTTCTAGAGCTAGCACCACTGGACTGGAAGCGAAAATAAAACGCTCCCCCAATTTTACGCTAGTGTGGCAAGGTAGAAATTTCGTTAACAAAGCTAAAAAAGCTAGTTCTTTCGAGTTTGGGCACTGGGGATAGTGGACTGTGGGGAAGAGCCACAGACCAATAAAGTATAACAATAATAAGTAATAATAATAAGTTATAATAAGTTATACTTATTGGTCTGTGGGAAGAGCAGGGAAACAGACAAACGAATAGAAATGTACAGGGCTTGGGCACCAAGCTCATGACACTGATATGTGCTCGTTGTATGCACAATTTAAGAAATTAGTCACCCTCCTAACCCCATTTCTTCTTTGCTTCTCTGCCAAGCACTGACAGAGTATATTATGCCTTGCACTGTGCAGGTTGCCCTTAAATCACAAACCCACACTGCTATCATTTCCAAGAGCCTGTTTCAGTACAAGCCTTAAATTCTGCATGCATGTTCAGCCTACGGATGCTCAACTCGAACAACCTGGAATCAGGAGTGAGCTTCCACAGCCTGCCTCTCCAAGACGCTGCTGTGCTGTTGAGAAATAGAAGCGAGCAAACTTGAGAAGACTTTGAGCAGGAGAAGTTCTCCAAGATTTGCTGCTCTTTATTCCAATGACTTCATTGAAGCATCGGCAGATACCAACGTCATATGTAATAAGAGAAGCGAGTCGCTATCAAGGAAGTGTGTGAAGCTTGGAGCGGTTCCATCCATCTTCCCGAATCGACGGAATGCTCCCATCTACTTGCTATTGGACAAGAAGGCACCGCGAGCAACCACAGTGTCAGTGACATTGTCTAAGCGCTTGGAGAGAGAGCTGGAATTGGAGTCTTTCTGGAAGCTGACTTCATTGCTGAGACAGACCTTCAGGAGATCCAGCGCAAGCTGGAGCAGGAAGCAACCAGGCCAGCTGGATTTCAGACGACTATCCAAGGCCAGCTCTGCATCTATAAGCTAGAGGCAGCCAGTGTGCCGCGTTTCCTGCAACATTTGTCTGGCCGAAGACCTTTCCGTCACGTATGGAGCCAATGGACTGCCGCTAAAAGCAAGCATGTTCAGCGACCTACTGACTGGAGGAAAAGCTTTGACTCCCAGCCAGCTTGTGAATCTCATGTCGAGAATCAAGAATTGGACTGAAGATTCACGCAAGGCCGAGTCGACACGAGACTGAGGTCTCCAGTCTGCTGGATGCGGTGCAAGACCTCTTGGAGGAAGCAGAAGGGCTGACAGACAATCGGACTGTGAGCTTTGCCCTGGAGCAGCTGAAGCTGAGCAGGAAGCCATCATGCACCCGGAGGTACTCCAAGGATCTCCTTGTGTTCTCCTGCTTGATCTACTCCATCAGTGCCTCAGCATGCAATGGACAATGCTTAAGCAGGACGCCATCTGCCTCCCGTCTATAGCACGCCGAGGTCAATAACTGCAAGAGTTGGATCTTCAAGAAGTCTTGACAGTGAAGGCTTCCTTGCGCTGAGAGCTTCAAAGCTGTCACAGATGGAGAAGGTCGTGAATCTGGTCAACGACGAGATCTACATCGCAAGTAGGATTGAATCGGTGCCACCATTCACGGACGAATCAACAGGCCAGTCTGTGTTCCTGCTATTCGATCCGGTGCACAACTTGAAAAACGTCAAAAACTTTCCCTGTCGAGGAGTCTTCCATTCTCCATCCATCTCCGGCTCTTGTAATTGCAATTGTTCTTAAACAAGTTTGCTCAGAGCCTGGCTCTAAATCAATATTTTTCTCTATTATTGCGATATATTCTCATTATGAAGTCTAAATAATCATGCTAGTAGCAGCAATGTTTCCAAAATATAATCGCTTTTGTATGCTGTTGGTGTTAAAGACTCGTAACAGCTCTCTGAGAGATAAAATGCCCCTTTTTACTCACACAATAGCTGGAACGGGTTGCCACACTAAGGTAAATGCGTGTGGGGAGCTTTCCGTCCAGTGATGCTATTTTTAGGAGTCCCTGTCTCATCCAAGGAAATCTATAAATCTAAATTCCTCAATCTCTCTCCCCCCTCTCTCCTCCCTGGTTTTGCGATTTGAATTTTCGCATATTTCCTCGAGTCTACCAGGAATTCTGTCAGTCTATTCCGTACATTGGAGAACGAAGTGATAGCAAACCTTGGGCGGCAGGATGCGGGCAGAGAGAAGGGGGACAGGCCGACAGGGTCGCACGATCGGGTTAAGTGAGCAGCATTAATCTATCGCTGCGCCCTGGGACCTGAGGAACCGAGGGTGTAGGTCTGAGTCTGGTCCGAGTGGAAGATGAGAATTTGGGAGGAAGAGGAACAGGGTAATTCAGCAGCCTGCAATGCCAGAGGCAGAGGGGGTTTCTGCTTCATCCGCTACACTTCCTCTTCTCAGCTGCTGCGAGCGACCCCCTCCTGCGTTGTACCTTCCTCGTTCCTGGCTTTCGGCCGAAACCTCACCCAGCCCCTTTTCCCTCGTTTTCCTTGCAGATTTTCTCGCCCAAGCTCAGATCACACAGCTCCACGCTCTTTTCCTTGCTCCGACTCACACTCTGCAGAATATGGACCCGTCGCTCAATCTGTCCGTGAGTCCACCACCCCACACCAAGTCTGATCCTCTTCCTCCTCGCGTCCCTCTCCCCTGCCCTCCCAGTAATTTAGAGTCCGCCTGTGCACATGACTGGGAAAGAGTGGAAGGATAGCTACATAGGGAAGAGGGGAAGAACTGCGGATAGGGAAACCAGGCAGTAGGGTTGTAAAGTTTGAAGCGCTTGGCTCTGGGATTTCTATCCCAGCCCGTTCCATCCCTGCCTTGCTGCCTCTCTCCCTCTCGCCCTATTCTTCCCACTTCACTTCAGTCGTCGTCTGCTCCCTGCCCTCCGTTGCCCGACCCGGTGCGTTTCTCTCTGTAGCTAGTGTACATTCGAGGGCTTTAGGCTTCCCGTCCACGTCTTGCTGAGTTGTCCTCCCTCTCGGCTTACATGCGCGGACAGCCAACACCCCACCCATATAGTTACCCGACCTCTCTTCCTTTCCGCAGCCACCGCAGCTAGTAGCAAGGCAAAGCCCAGTTTGTTAAAAGCGATCAAACAGCTGTGCGTTCAATAAATTCAACAGTACCAACTACCGCGGTGAGCAAATTATTATCTAGCAACTACTCAACAGTCTAGTCGGTATGGGAAAACTGGACATTTTTGAGATTAAGCTGGAGGCTGGAGGTCCCTTCCTGTCTGGCGGAGTAATCAACGGCGACGTCCTGCTACGCCTGAAGAAAGACATCGACATTGCCCGCGTAGCTGTGTACCTGTACGGCGGTGGCCAGGTAGAATTCGTTGACGGCTCCGGCGGCAACGCGGCATCGTCATCCCGGCCAACTTACGAGGATCACGAGACGTACGTTCGCCTGGCCCAGATTGTGTACTCAAAGAACAGCTCGCACCAGACAGGGCCGCTGCGCCGCATCTGTCGCAACGAGCTGTACAAGTTCAAGTTCGAGTTCCGCCTGCCGGCCGACCTGCCCAGCTCATTCATGACCGTAGTGTTCTACAAACTGACCGCTTTCCTGGACTGCGGCGGTAAAAGCCACGAGACCACTGTGCCCATTGTGGTGATTAACGATCTGGACCTAAACCGCTATCGCGGCCGTGTAGCCCTAGCCGAGCCTATCGACGTTTGGTCGCCAGCCCGGTCCCGCTCCGACACCGGCCTGATCTCCGCCCGCCTGGTAGCCAACAAGCGCGGCTACGCCATCGGCGAGACTCTGACAATGCAGGTCGAGATCTACAATAATTCGCGAGCCAAACTCGAGAACATCAACGCCTGTCTGGTGCAGAAAGGCGTGATGAAGGCCTACGGAGCCGGCGGTCTCCAGCTGCGCCGGGTTCAGCGACTGCTGGTGAAGAACCTGTGCCTGGGCAGGCTGCGCAACGCCGAAAGACTGCTTGTTGATGACGCTAAGCTGGCGCTGCCGTGGCTGGTCACCAGCGAGGTGGAGCGCAGCAGCCGGCTGATTGAGATTGAGTACTACCTGCAGCTGACCAGCAGCACGCCGCTCATCTCGGCTGTGACCGGCGCCCCGCTATCACAGATTGTCTGCGTGGGCCCCGACTATCGCAAGTCCGAGGTGGTGAGCGTGCTCGCCGAGGAGCAAATAGTCATTGGCATGCGGGCGTTGCGCGAGCCAGCGGTTGCTATGGAAACTGACCAACAACAGTCGCAGCAGCAGCAGCAGCAGCAGCAGCCAAATCAACCGCTGCAACAGCTGCAGCAGCAGCAGCAGCAGCTGTATCCCAGCATCAACGGAGCTGCCGGTGGTTCGGCTGTACCAACGGCGCCACCCCCGCCGCCGCCAGACGGCACCGACTTGACGATGTTCACCATGATACCGTCCGCGCCGCCGAGCTACGACGAGGCAATCGGCGGAGGCGGCAACGGGCACCCTGAGAAGGTGCCGCTCAGCAGTCCGACAGACTCGGGCGACTCGCCGGAAAGGGAGGCCAACTGACGGATACGCGGTTACTCAAAGTTTAAACGCCACGTACAAACTTGTACAGAAGTGTTCCATCGATTCATTGATCCAACAAGCTCTTCTTTGCTTTCTGCGATTTGTTTGTAACTGTCGGAGCCAGTCAGTACGGACTGTTGTGAAGTACAGCGGCGCACTGTTAGTTTATGCTCATTCAAGGTCCAACTCACTTCATCATTTTTTATAGAAAAGGAAGCTGTATTCGAGAAAAACCAACCTGCATTCATTAATTTAACAGATTTTTCCGACCCAGAGTCGTTAGCAAACTGTCACACCTGCCCGAGTCCTTATGCGTTATTGTAGTGCCCAGAGTGTATGCACCCTCCTGTGTCCTGACAGTGCACTTTGTAAAATACTGTTCATAATATTGCTAATAATGCTATTCTACACAAAAGTTTACCAGAGTATTCCGCGTTTCTTCGAATCTTCTTAGCGGAGGTTTTACCCAAACGAAATTTCCTATAGCTGCGCACGCCTTTGCACTTATCAATGTGAAATTATAAATATTCCTCTCGAATCATCGATCGCATGTTAGCGGCACATTCGCTCTAGGCAGAGCTCTACACAGCCTCTGGCTGATGTGGGGCTTGTGGTCTTTCATTTCCCAGCCTCCACGCGCACACAAACACAGAAAGTGCACTGCACGAGACTCAAGCTTAGGCCCTCGCTGCAAACTCAATTCGTGTTTTTAGTTCTTGTTTGATCCGCACCAACTCGCTTCTCGCTCCCCAAGTCGAATTGCATGGCGGCACAGTTATAACCTCTCGCACTATTAGAAAAAACTGTTTATTAAAGTTTATTATTTGTCTTTATACCGCTGCGATTATTATAATACTATATACGACATAAGTGCGGACTTCCTGCGCTCGGTTGCAGATAGCGTTCAGATCCTTCTGATATGCTTGGGATAACAATACGATCGGAGTGTTTTGTGCAGTTCTTATTTATGACAAAACTGAATGGATTTCCTAGAAAGTCATGTCAATCCAGTGAGCCACAGGCAGTCCTTAACGAATCGAGCTTGCCACTTGCCAATGTAGGCCGGCAAGCCAAAAAGATTGATGAGGCGAAGTTGATTTGCATGCATGCTTCTCTTTTCTCTCCACTCGTTTCACTCTCAATTGGGCGGCACGCTCTGAGACCTTCCGCCTCCTACCTCGCTGTATGCAGCCGCCGTAGCAGGAGCAGCAGCAGGAGCCCTAGGCCAGACCAGCCCCAACCCCGATCTGACGATAGCGACAGACAGCCTGAGCGCCATCATGGCACTGAGTGCCGGACCACTCGACCAGTCCGACTCAGTTGCCGCCGACTGCTGGGACCGGCTCAGCGACCTCCAAAGAGCCGGCATCAAGACCAAATTCATCTGGGTCCCGGCTCACTGCGGCGTGTCCGGCAACGAAGCCGCGGACGAGGCGGCCAACCGAGCTGCTGCCCTGGACCAAAGCCGCGCGCCAATTCAACTCAGCGCCGCCAAGGCAGCCATCCGCCGCTGCAGACGCGCGCTCGACACCGCCGCCACGGGACCGGCCTGGCCTCCCGCAACGGACCTGCCTAGGAAGCAGCAGGTGCTCATCAACCAACTCCGGGCGGGGGGCAGCATCATCAACGGTACCACCCGTCACCGCATGGGACTCGACCCGTCGCCCCTCTGCCCCGACTGCGGCGCGGAGAACACCGTCGACCACCTAATACACCACTGCCCGCGCGGGGACGGATGGAGAGCACTCAGCGGCACGCCGGCCTGGGACCTGATGGGGAACCCGACGGCCTTACTTGGACTGCTGCGCAGGATGGGGCGCCTCTAACAGGGGCCGCCCCCGGCCACATCGACCCCGTCGAACCGGCCGCGTCTGGAAGAAGAAAGAAAGAAAGAAAGAAGGAGCCCTAGGTTTGTCCCGGGAGCGTCCAGAGAAGACGGTGCACACCTGCCTGCCATTTTTGAGAGGATGGGCTTTTGGAGACAATGTCTGGAGAGAGCTTTTTAACCTCAATGGCCAGATAGAGAATCCAGCTCATGGCTGCGGACAAGATGAGAGAGGAAAGGAGAGGGAATAGAGGATGAGAGATGAGAGAAGGAGAAGAGAGGCAAGAGATGGCATGAGAGAAAAGGTAAGAGGAGAGGAGAGGAGAGAGGGCATAGAGGGTAGAGAAGAGAGCTGAGAAAGAGACACAAACCTTGAGCTGGCCGGATTGCTATTGGGAAGTTTCAATGGACCCGTGGGCCGGATAGAGAGGCTTTGCGAGCCGCATGTGGACCTGAGTTTGCTGACCCCTGCTCTACACTGTGCATTTAATCTCTCACGATCATTCTGAACTATCTGATCCTTTGCTGCAGAGCGATACTATCAAGAGAAACACTTTAAATTGATAAATATGGTAATTGACTGCAAAATAAATCATGTTATAACGAATGGAAACTATTTTTAGTTGCCTACTAATGAGTAGCAAAAAGCGCTTGAAAAGAAGAAATTTTAATCTGAATCTGGTCAAATAATTCAGTTAGTCATAGTCAATAATGAACCATTTAATTGCTATTAATATGATAGAACTGGCTCAAATTATAACGAGAAATACATGAGTTATTTGTTAGCTATCATGAGATAAGTCCTTACAGTCTGACACCGATCATGAGATTAGTCATTACAGTCTGACACCGATTATGAGATGAGTCATTACAGTCTGACACCGATTATGAGATGAGTCATTACAGTCTGACACCGATCATGAGATGAGTCATTACAGTTTGACACCGATTATGAGATGAGTCATTACAGTTTGACACCGATTATGAGATGAGTCATTACAGTCTGACACCGATTATGAGATGAGTCATTACAGTTTGACACCGATTATGAGATGAGTCATTACAGTCTGACACCGATCATGAGATGAGTCATTACAGTTTGACACCGATCATGAGATGAGTCATTACAGTTTGACACCGATTATGAGATGAGTCATTACAGTCTGACACCGATCATGAGATGAGTCATTACAGTTTGACACCAATTATGAGATGAGTCATTACAGTCTGAAACAGATCATGAGATGAGTCATTACAGTTTATTCACATCTCATGCCTTTTCAAGCCTCAATAAGATATCTTTTAGCATTTATTCAGCTTCAAAGTTACATTTGTCAAAATTTGAAAAAGTGAAAAAGTCGAGTTTCTCCAATGTTCACCAATGTTTACCAATGTTTCTCCAGGGCAATCGAGTTTAAATATTTCATATGTGTTTTGATTCAATCAAATCACAAAACGATGTCACAAACAAATTTAAGAAATCGGCGTAGATCCCGATACGAGCTATGCTTTCCAAGATGTCAACGTGGACGTAATATATATGAAACTGCTCGTAAAAGGTTATATTGGAATATTGGTTAAACAATGGCTAATTTCATTTTGACAACTTGGATGGTGCAAAAGGTTCTAATAGTATGCCAATGAGCTTAAATTAACCAGCTAATAACGGACAGTAATCACGGGCAAACGACATACTTATTTTAAAGTGTTATAATAATTAAATATTTAATTTCGGTTTTACGCTCGTATTGCCGTAAAAATAATATTTTAATTATCAGTGCTACCCTGAACTACTTACAATACTCTTAGTAGTATTGCAAGCATTGCAGCAGTAGGCAATGTAAAGTTGAGGAGTGACCATGTCATCATGAGAAAATCTTAGAAAATTGGATAATCAAGGTTAGCAAGGAATTATCTAGCATATATAAATAGAAAGGATGGAACAGCACTAAATAAAATAGCGATAAAAGTAGCTTGAACAGAGCTCCAGAACTAGAAAAATTGCTGAAATTCTATTGACATTGTACGTCATGTCATTTGACAGTTCCGCCTTTTTTCAAGCTATCAACTCCAAAACCCCCTGGTGCGCACTAACATTCTCTTATAACCGACTGAATACTCACCCGATACCAACCTCACTCCAGGACACCCACCTCATTCCCAGACACCTACCTCACTCCAGGACACCTACCTCCCTCCAGGACACCCACCTCACTCTAGGATACCCACTCCACTTCAGGACACCCACCTCACTCCAGGACACCCACCCCACTCCAGGACAGCCACCTCACTCTAGGATACCCACCCCTCTCCAGGACACCCACCTCACTCCAGGACACCAACCTCACTCCAGGACACCCAACTCATTCCAGGACACCCACCTCACTCCAGGACACCCAACTCATTCCAGGACACCCACCTCACTCCAGGACAACCATTCGTACTTTGCAAAAATATTCAGAACAGTCTTAGTTCTGAAGCTCCGCGAAATCCTCTACCTCACAAAAAAGATGGCTATATAGACAAAATATAGAAGCATAGAGCGTACCAAAAACTCGAAACAGGGCGAGTGCTATCAAACGAATATGTTTACGATTTTTCCAAGAAATTGCTCAAATATCTATTGAGCAAATTGCTCAACCATATCAATTTGAATGTTGGAAATTTTTACTGACTGCTAACTTTTGTTTCCAGGTTTCTACTCATATTGGAGCAACAGAAGCAATTCTGAGGCAAATCCATATTGCTATTGCTATAGGGAGCACACAGATAAACATGAGAGTAACTTTAAATTCATTGTCGTCTCAGACCACGCAAAATGCTCAATCTCAATATTGTCCCTTCTTCGCCTCCTTCTCGTCTCTGTTGAGCTCCTCCAGCGTCACTGCCTCGTACTCTACGTCGCCGGGCCCCAGCACGAGCTTCTGCAGCAGCACAATGGCTATGAGGGCCAGCAGTTTGAGGAAGATGAGGAAGGCCTGGATGAGGAAGAAGCCGCGGTACTCGTAGGCTTCGGCAATTAGCGCAGTGGCGAACGGTGAGAGCGCCATGCCGACCCCCATGCCGGCCAGGCTGAAGGGGTAGGCCAGGTGTCCGGGCAGCGTGGTCAGCTCCTCGCCGGCCGGGAACAGGAAGGTGATGCTCGGTCCGAGGCCGAAGCCGCATAGGAAGGCCAAAAATTTGCTCAGAGCGTCGTTGGAGGCGCAGAATTCCCACAGGGCCAGCATTGCCGCCAGCAGGGCGGTGCAGACGAGCAGGATGTACTTTAGCCGGTTGAGCAGCAGGTCCTTGGTGAATGCGGTGATCGTGGCAGCGATGGCGTATGTGCTGGCTTCGCCGAAGGCGAACAGCTGAGTCAGGTGCGTGGACTGGGTGAGGATGTGCTCCCGGCGCTTGACGTAATCGGCCAGGTTCAGCAGCAGTCCATAGGTGACGATGCTGGTCATGATGCGGTCAAAAACCACAAACAAAGGTAGGGCACCTTGCGCCGGTCGATCTCCCGGATGGCGCCCAGGCAGCTATTGTTACTGCTCAGGTAGTCTTGCTTCTGGGGATTCTTGCCGAAGACTATTACACCGCTCAAATTGACTACCAGGTAGATTCCGCCCAGAATAAGGAAGGCCTTTCGCCAGGTGTAGGTCTCAATCAGGCTGGCGTACATCTGCACGAACACGATTGACGCGATGGAGCCGCCGGACACCAGCGTGGTGGCCAGGATGTGGTGCCTGTGTTGCTTGTCGAAGTACTCGTTGACGATGAGGCCGACAACGCTGAGCACGCAGGAGCTGCCGATGCCGTGGAACAGGGTGTGCGTGAGGAACAGCCAATGCGGATTGGGCACGTAGGAGGAGGTGACGCAGGCCAGCAAGATGAACAGGGAGCCAAGCAGCTGGAAGAGGCGGAATCGCCGGCCAGACACCAGGATTGCGGTGCTGGTGGCGGCTGTGGTCATGTAGCCCATGGCTGCGTAGCTGTCCCCTGCGGCAACGGAAGGATAGGCAAATGTTAAGAACATTTTCAACAAATCTGAACTCAAATGCAGAAACTAAAGCTGTCTCTGGTCAACCCTGCTTTTCTAAACGAAAATTCTTAGTAAAGACTGTTCAGAATGCGGAGCACTTCATCTGTGCATGTCCGCCTTTACTCAGGACAGGCTCACCTACTCTTACCTCGGCCCACACCCGGACCTTTCCGACGTTTTCAGGCCCAAGAATTTCTGCCACCTCGTCCGATATTAAGGGCTACCGGGCGAGCAACAATCCACTATCTGGACTCTCCGGAGAAGGAACCACGCCTGCGAACACCGGCACTACCGGATCTCCCTGCGCGACACCGCAGCAACAGCTGCCGGTCGTCGCTAGCTAGGTTCCCCCACCCTCCGCAGGGCCCTGCTTGGACTCAACCGCAGGGATATCAGGGCGGTAACCTGTCTTTCAGGCATCGTCACCTCCAGAGAAAAATCCACAATGAGGAATGCCCATTCTGCTTCTCCGATGTTGAGAATTCGGAGCACTTTATCTGCGAATGCAACGCCTTTACTCAGGGCAGGCTCACCTACCTCGGCTGAAACCAGGACCTTTCCGACGTTTTCTAGCCAGAGAATCTCTGCCAGCTCGTCCGCTACGCTCGTACCTACGGGCTACCGGGCGAGCGACAATCCACCTCCTGGACTCTCCGGAGGGGGACCGCGCTGCGGACACCGGCACCACCGGATCTCCAGGCGCGACACCGCAGCACCAGCTACCCGTGATTGCCAGGGGTTAGCGAAATGGGCGTCAACGCCTCCCCACTGTATCCGGATGCCCAGAGCCCCCTGCAGCTGAGTCATTCGGTCACAAACTCAAGCAAATCAGCACATTTCTAGACGCTCAATGCCTACAAAGAACAGGCGGTCTCAAGCATCTTAAAACTGAATTCCTAAGAAAAAATGCTCCGAACTCTTGTACCCCCCCCTCCCCAGCCATTCATGCACCCAGTCTCTGGGCCCCCTTTTCCCGGGTTCTGCTCCGGACCAATTAATTATTCAAATAGTTTTGAGCGAATTCCTGCCTTCAATTATCGGCTAAGAGGAGAGAGAGAGGCAGCGGCTGTGGAGTTCACATTGATCCCAGCTATCCTAAAATATATCGGGCAGCGGGCCGACGGTGTCCTTGAAATCCGGTCTATTCTGGTTTTTCCGCAGAAAATCAAAGCAGTTGCTGAAGCTATGTGCTCATACAGATGGCTGTAAAACTCTGAATATCTGTTTCGATTCATTCTAGGAGAAACCAGCAGCTTCGCTTCTACTGACCTGGGCCCATTAAAATGCCTTTAAAAAATGAACCTTTGCTCATAGCGCCCCGAGTTAAGCA